>OY720373.1:12122500-12137237 GCA_963082945.1 Cerastis leucographa | reverse complement strand
TAACCTAACCTAACCTAACCTAACCTAACCTAACCTAACCTAACCTAACCTAACCTAACCTAACCTAACCTAACCTAACCTAACCTAACCTAACCTAACCTAACCTAACCTAACCTAACCTAACCTAACCTAACCTAACCTAACCTAACCTAACCTAACCTAACCTAACCTAACCTAACCTAACCTAACCTAACCTAACCTAACCTAACCTAACCTAACCTAACCTAACCTAACCTAACCTAACCTAACCTAACCTAACCTAACCTAACCTAACCTAACCTAACCTAACCTAACCTAACCTAACCTAACCTAACCTAACCTAACCTAACCTAACCTAACCTAACCTAACCTAACCTAACCTAACCTAACCTAACCTAACCTAACCTAACCTAACCTAACCTAACCTAACCTAACCTAACCTAACCTAACCTAACCTAACCTAACCTAACCTAACCTAACCTAACCTAACCTAACCTAACCTAACCTAACCTAACCTAACCTAACCTAACCTAACCTAACCTAACCTAACCTAACCTAACCTAACCTAACCTAACCTAACCTAACCTAACCTAACCTAACCTAACCTAACCTAACCTAACCTAACCTAACCTAACCTAACCTAACCTAACCTAACCTAACCTAACCTAACCTAACCTAACCTAACCTAACCTAACCTAACCTAACCTAACCTAACCTAACCTAACCTAACCTAACCTAACCTAACCTAACCTAACCTAACCTAACCTAACCTAACCTAACCTAACCTAACCTAACCTAACCTAACCTAACCTAACCTAACCTAACCTAACCTAACCTAACCTAACCTAACCTAACCTAACCTAACCTAACCTAACCTAACCTAACCTAACCTAACCTAACCTAACCTAACCTAACCTAACCTAACCTAACCTAACCTAACCTAACCTAACCTAACCTAACCTAACCTAACCTAACCTAACCTAACCTAACCTAACCTAACCTAACCTAACCTAACCTAACCTAACCTAACCTAACCTAACCTAACCTAACCTAACCTAACCTAACCTAACCTAACCTAACCTAACCTAACCTAACCTAACCTAACCTAACCTAACCTAACCTAACCTAACCTAACCTAACCTAACCTAACCTAACCTAACCTAACCTAACCTAACCTAACCTAACCTAACCTAACCTAACCTAACCTAACCTAACCTAACCTAACCTAACCTAACCTAACCTAACCTAACCTAACCTAACCTAACCTAACCTAACCTAACCTAACCTAACCTAACCTAACCTAACCTAACCTAACCTAACCTAACCTAACCTAACCTAACCTAACCTAACCTAACCTAACCTAACCTAACCTAACCTAACCTAACCTAACCTAACCTAACCTAACCTAACCTAACCTAACCTAACCTAACCTAACCTAACCTAACCTAACCTAACCTAACCTAACCTAACCTAACCTAACCTAACCTAACCTAACCTAACCTAACCTAACCTAACCTAACCTAACCTAACCTAACCTAACCTAACCTAACCTAACCTAACCTAACCTAACCTAACCTAACCTAACCTAACCTAACCTAACCTAACCTAACCTAACCTAACCTAACCTAACCTAACCTAACCTAACCTAACCTAACCTAACCTAACCTAACCTAACCTAACCTAACCTAACCTAACCTAACCTAACCTAACCTAACCTAACCTAACCTAACCTAACCTAACCTAACCTAACCTAACCTAACCTAACCTAACCTAACCTAACCTAACCTAACCTAACCTAACCTAACCTAACCTAACCTAACCTAACCTAACCTAACCTAACCTAACCTAACCTAACCTAACCTAACCTAACCTAACCTAACCTAACCTAACCTAACCTAACCTAACCTAACCTAACCTAACCTAACCTAACCTAACCTAACCTAACCTAACCTAACCTAACCTAACCTAACCTAACCTAACCTAACCTAACCTAACCTAACCTAACCTAACCTAACCTAACCTAACCTAACCTAACCTAACCTAACCTAACCTAACCTAACCTAACCTAACCTAACCTAACCTAACCTAACCTAACCTAACCTAACCTAACCTAACCTAACCTAACCTAACCTAACCTAACCTAACCTAACCTAACCTAACCTAACCTAACCTAACCTAACCTAACCTAACCTAACCTAACCTAACCTAACCTAACCTAACCTAACCTAACCTAACCTAACCTAACCTAACCTAACCTAACCTAACCTAACCTAACCTAACCTAACCTAACCTAACCTAACCTAACCTAACCTAACCTAACCTAACCTAACCTAACCTAACCTAACCTAACCTAACCTAACCTAACCTAACCTAACCTAACCTAACCTAACCTAACCTAACCTAACCTAACCTAACCTAACCTAACCTAACCTAACCTAACCTAACCTAACCTAACCTAACCTAACCTAACCTAACCTAACCTAACCTAACCTAACCTAACCTAACCTAACCTAACCTAACCTAACCTAACCTAACCTAACCTAACCTAACCTAACCTAACCTAACCTAACCTAACCTAACCTAACCTAACCTAACCTAACCTAACCTAACCTAACCTAACCTAACCTAACCTAACCTAACCTAACCTAACCTAACCTAACCTAACCTAACCTAACCTAACCTAACCTAACCTAACCTAACCTAACCTAACCTAACCTAACCTAACCTAACCTAACCTAACCTAACCTAACCTAACCTAACCTAACCTAACCTAACCTAACCTAACCTAACCTAACCTAACCTAACCTAACCTAACCTAACCTAACCTAACCTAACCTAACCTAACCTAACCTAACCTAACCTAACCTAACCTAACCTAACCTAACCTAACCTAACCTAACCTAACCTAACCTAACCTAACCTAACCTAACCTAACCTAACCTAACCTAACCTAACCTAACCTAACCTAACCTAACCTAACCTAACCTAACCTAACCTAACCTAACCTAACCTAACCTAACCTAACCTAACCTAACCTAACCTAACCTAACCTAACCTAACCTAACCTAACCTAACCTAACCTAACCTAACCTAACCTAACCTAACCTAACCTAACCTAACCTAACCTAACCTAACCTAACCTAACCTAACCTAACCTAACCTAACCTAACCTAACCTAACCTAACCTAACCTAACCTAACCTAACCTAACCTAACCTAACCTAACCTAACCTAACCTAACCTAACCTAACCTAACCTAACCTAACCTAACCTAACCTAACCTAACCTAACCTAACCTAACCTAACCTAACCTAACCTAACCTAACCTAACCTAACCTAACCTAACCTAACCTAACCTAACCTAACCTAACCTAACCTAACCTAACCTAACCTAACCTAACCTAACCTAACCTAACCTAACCTAACCTAACCTAACCTAACCTAACCTAACCTAACCTAACCTAACCTAACCTAACCTAACCTAACCTAACCTAACCTAACCTAACCTAACCTAACCTAACCTAACCTAACCTAACCTAACCTAACCTAACCTAACCTAACCTAACCTAACCTAACCTAACCTAACCTAACCTAACCTAACCTAACCTAACCTAACCTAACCTAACCTAACCTAACCTAACCTAACCTAACCTAACCTAACCTAACCTAACCTAACCTAACCTAACCTAACCTAACCTAACCTAACCTAACCTAACCTAACCTAACCTAACCTAACCTAACCTAACCTAACCTAACCTAACCTAACCTAACCTAACCTAACCTAACCTAACCTAACCTAACCTAACCTAACCTAACCTAACCTAACCTAACCTAACCTAACCTAACCTAACCTAACCTAACCTAACCTAACCTAACCTAACCTAACCTAACCTAACCTAACCTAACCTAACCTAACCTAACCTAACCTAACCTAACCTAACCTAACCTAACCTAACCTAACCTAACCTAACCTAACCTAACCTAACCTAACCTAACCTAACCTAACCTAACCTAACCTAACCTAACCTAACCTAACCTAACCTAACCTAACCTAACCTAACCTAACCTAACCTAACCTAACCTAACCTAACCTAACCTAACCTAACCTAACCTAACCTAACCTAACCTAACCTAACCTAACCTAACCTAACCTAACCTAACCTAACCTAACCTAACCTAACCTAACCTAACCTAACCTAACCTAACCTAACCTAACCTAACCTAACCTAACCTAACCTAACCTAACCTAACCTAACCTAACCTAACCTAACCTAACCTAACCTAACCTAACCTAACCTAACCTAACCTAACCTAACCTAACCTAACCTAACCTAACCTAACCTAACCTAACCTAACCTAACCTAACCTAACCTAACCTAACCTAACCTAACCTAACCTAACCTAACCTAACCTAACCTAACCTAACCTAACCTAACCTAACCTAACCTAACCTAACCTAACCTAACCTAACCTAACCTAACCTAACCTAACCTAACCTAACCTAACCTAACCTAACCTAACCTAACCTAACCTAACCTAACCTAACCTAACCTAACCTAACCTAACCTAACCTAACCTAACCTAACCTAACCTAACCTAACCTAACCTAACCTAACCTAACCTAACCTAACCTAACCTAACCTAACCTAACCTAACCTAACCTAACCTAACCTAACCTAACCTAACCTAACCTAACCTAACCTAACCTAACCTAACCTAACCTAACCTAACCTAACCTAACCTAACCTAACCTAACCTAACCTAACCTAACCTAACCTAACCTAACCTAACCTAACCTAACCTAACCTAACCTAACCTAACCTAACCTAACCTAACCTAACCTAACCTAACCTAACCTAACCTAACCTAACCTAACCTAACCTAACCTAACCTAACCTAACCTAACCTAACCTAACCTAACCTAACCTAACCTAACCTAACCTAACCTAACCTAACCTAACCTAACCTAACCTAACCTAACCTAACCTAACCTAACCTAACCTAACCTAACCTAACCTAACCTAACCTAACCTAACCTAACCTAACCTAACCTAACCTAACCTAACCTAACCTAACCTAACCTAACCTAACCTAACCTAACCTAACCTAACCTAACCTAACCTAACCTAACCTAACCTAACCTAACCTAACCTAACCTAACCTAACCTAACCTAACCTAACCTAACCTAACCTAACCTAACCTAACCTAACCTAACCTAACCTAACCTAACCTAACCTAACCTAACCTAACCTAACCTAACCTAACCTAACCTAACCTAACCTAACCTAACCTAACCTAACCTAACCTAACCTAACCTAACCTAACCTAACCTAACCTAACCTAACCTAACCTAACCTAACCTAACCTAACCTAACCTAACCTAACCTAACCTAACCTAACCTAACCTAACCTAACCTAACCTAACCTAACCTAACCTAACCTAACCTAACCTAACCTAACCTAACCTAACCTAACCTAACCTAACCTAACCTAACCTAACCTAACCTAACCTAACCTAACCTAACCTAACCTAACCTAACCTAACCTAACCTAACCTAACCTAACCTAACCTAACCTAACCTAACCTAACCTAACCTAACCTAACCTAACCTAACCTAACCTAACCTAACCTAACCTAACCTAACCTAACCTAACCTAACCTAACCTAACCTAACCTAACCTAACCTAACCTAACCTAACCTAACCTAACCTAACCTAACCTAACCTAACCTAACCTAACCTAACCTAACCTAACCTAACCTAACCTAACCTAACCTAACCTAACCTAACCTAACCTAACCTAACCTAACCTAACCTAACCTAACCTAACCTAACCTAACCTAACCTAACCTAACCTAACCTAACCTAACCTAACCTAACCTAACCTAACCTAACCTAACCTAACCTAACCTAACCTAACCTAACCTAACCTAACCTAACCTAACCTAACCTAACCTAACCTAACCTAACCTAACCTAACCTAACCTAACCTAACCTAACCTAACCTAACCTAACCTAACCTAACCTAACCTAACCTAACCTAACCTAACCTAACCTAACCTAACCTAACCTAACCTAACCTAACCTAACCTAACCTAACCTAACCTAACCTAACCTAACCTAACCTAACCTAACCTAACCTAACCTAACCTAACCTAACCTAACCTAACCTAACCTAACCTAACCTAACCTAACCTAACCTAACCTAACCTAACCTAACCTAACCTAACCTAACCTAACCTAACCTAACCTAACCTAACCTAACCTAACCTAACCTAACCTAACCTAACCTAACCTAACCTAACCTAACCTAACCTAACCTAACCTAACCTAACCTAACCTAACCTAACCTAACCTAACCTAACCTAACCTAACCTAACCTAACCTAACCTAACCTAACCTAACCTAACCTAACCTAACCTAACCTAACCTAACCTAACCTAACCTAACCTAACCTAACCTAACCTAACCTAACCTAACCTAACCTAACCTAACCTAACCTAACCTAACCTAACCTAACCTAACCTAACCTAACCTAACCTAACCTAACCTAACCTAACCTAACCTAACCTAACCTAACCTAACCTAACCTAACCTAACCTAACCTAACCTAACCTAACCTAACCTAACCTAACCTAACCTAACCTAACCTAACCTAACCTAACCTAACCTAACCTAACCTAACCTAACCTAACCTAACCTAACCTAACCTAACCTAACCTAACCTAACCTAACCTAACCTAACCTAACCTAACCTAACCTAACCTAACCTAACCTAACCTAACCTAACCTAACCTAACCTAACCTAACCTAACCTAACCTAACCTAACCTAACCTAACCTAACCTAACCTAACCTAACCTAACCTAACCTAACCTAACCTAACCTAACCTAACCTAACCTAACCTAACCTAACCTAACCTAACCTAACCTAACCTAACCTAACCTAACCTAACCTAACCTAACCTAACCTAACCTAACCTAACCTAACCTAACCTAACCTAACCTAACCTAACCTAACCTAACCTAACCTAACCTAACCTAACCTAACCTAACCTAACCTAACCTAACCTAACCTAACCTAACCTAACCTAACCTAACCTAACCTAACCTAACCTAACCTAACCTAACCTAACCTAACCTAACCTAACCTAACCTAACCTAACCTAACCTAACCTAACCTAACCTAACCTAACCTAACCTAACCTAACCTAACCTAACCTAACCTAACCTAACCTAACCTAACCTAACCTAACCTAACCTAACCTAACCTAACCTAACCTAACCTAACCTAACCTAACCTAACCTAACCTAACCTAACCTAACCTAACCTAACCTAACCTAACCTAACCTAACCTAACCTAACCTAACCTAACCTAACCTAACCTAACCTAACCTAACCTAACCTAACCTAACCTAACCTAACCTAACCTAACCTAACCTAACCTAACCTAACCTAACCTAACCTAACCTAACCTAACCTAACCTAACCTAACCTAACCTAACCTAACCTAACCTAACCTAACCTAACCTAACCTAACCTAACCTAACCTAACCTAACCTAACCTAACCTAACCTAACCTAACCTAACCTAACCTAACCTAACCTAACCTAACCTAACCTAACCTAACCTAACCTAACCTAACCTAACCTAACCTAACCTAACCTAACCTAACCTAACCTAACCTAACCTAACCTAACCTAACCTAACCTAACCTAACCTAACCTAACCTAACCTAACCTAACCTAACCTAACCTAACCTAACCTAACCTAACCTAACCTAACCTAACCTAACCTAACCTAACCTAACCTAACCTAACCTAACCTAACCTAACCTAACCTAACCTAACCTAACCTAACCTAACCTAACCTAACCTAACCTAACCTAACCTAACCTAACCTAACCTAACCTAACCTAACCTAACCTAACCTAACCTAACCTAACCTAACCTAACCTAACCTAACCTAACCTAACCTAACCTAACCTAACCTAACCTAACCTAACCTAACCTAACCTAACCTAACCTAACCTAACCTAACCTAACCTAACCTAACCTAACCTAACCTAACCTAACCTAACCTAACCTAACCTAACCTAACCTAACCTAACCTAACCTAACCTAACCTAACCTAACCTAACCTAACCTAACCTAACCTAACCTAACCTAACCTAACCTAACCTAACCTAACCTAACCTAACCTAACCTAACCTAACCTAACCTAACCTAACCTAACCTAACCTAACCTAACCTAACCTAACCTAACCTAACCTAACCTAACCTAACCTAACCTAACCTAACCTAACCTAACCTAACCTAACCTAACCTAACCTAACCTAACCTAACCTAACCTAACCTAACCTAACCTAACCTAACCTAACCTAACCTAACCTAACCTAACCTAACCTAACCTAACCTAACCTAACCTAACCTAACCTAACCTAACCTAACCTAACCTAACCTAACCTAACCTAACCTAACCTAACCTAACCTAACCTAACCTAACCTAACCTAACCTAACCTAACCTAACCTAACCTAACCTAACCTAACCTAACCTAACCTAACCTAACCTAACCTAACCTAACCTAACCTAACCTAACCTAACCTAACCTAACCTAACCTAACCTAACCTAACCTAACCTAACCTAACCTAACCTAACCTAACCTAACCTAACCTAACCTAACCTAACCTAACCTAACCTAACCTAACCTAACCTAACCTAACCTAACCTAACCTAACCTAACCTAACCTAACCTAACCTAACCTAACCTAACCTAACCTAACCTAACCTAACCTAACCTAACCTAACCTAACCTAACCTAACCTAACCTAACCTAACCTAACCTAACCTAACCTAACCTAACCTAACCTAACCTAACCTAACCTAACCTAACCTAACCTAACCTAACCTAACCTAACCTAACCTAACCTAACCTAACCTAACCTAACCTAACCTAACCTAACCTAACCTAACCTAACCTAACCTAACCTAACCTAACCTAACCTAACCTAACCTAACCTAACCTAACCTAACCTAACCTAACCTAACCTAACCTAACCTAACCTAACCTAACCTAACCTAACCTAACCTAACCTAACCTAACCTAACCTAACCTAACCTAACCTAACCTAACCTAACCTAACCTAACCTAACCTAACCTAACCTAACCTAACCTAACCTAACCTAACCTAACCTAACCTAACCTAACCTAACCTAACCTAACCTAACCTAACCTAACCTAACCTAACCTAACCTAACCTAACCTAACCTAACCTAACCTAACCTAACCTAACCTAACCTAACCTAACCTAACCTAACCTAACCTAACCTAACCTAACCCGTCGATATCTTCGCTTTTAAGGGTGCGATTTTGAAGCTGTTTTCAGCATATTTAGACTAAAGTAGGCATCCGCTTACTTCCTGACCAATTTAAACCACCCTTAACGCACGTTGAAAAAGTTTCCCTACCAACCCTTAGAATTTCTTAAAAAATTCAGATAAAATTAACAAAATTTAGTGTTCTTCCAAATTTTTCTTGAAGTATTACTTTAGTTTATAGTTGCAATAGTACTCACCTACCATCCCTGTGTTCCGGTGCCCGTTTCGTGTCCTGGACGCTAGGTTGGGGGTTGAAAACCAAAATTTTTTGTGTTAAAAACTGGTTTTTTGACCAAAACTCAAAATTTTTATTCGGCACTCACCCCTTTCTATTTCGTAATTAGCTAGCCCGCGCGAAGCCGCGTCTCTGGACACCTCACTCGCGGGTCTAGCTCAAATAAAATTTTGCCCTCCCACCCGCCCTATTGTGTATAGGAAGGCCGGAGTGGGATTTTCAGCAAAATTTTATTTTTTGTTTTTCGCTGTATTAGCATTTTTTGGACCCCGACAAAGTGTTTGGAGGGAAATTGGCGTTTTTATTTTATAATTATTGACTATTTTAGAAAAAATTTTTGCTCTGACCGTCGTTTGTAAGTGGACGACTTTTACATAATTAATATCACATTTAACTTTATTTAATTATTCATTATTGATGTTATTTTTGATGACTTTTACTTATTAGTTTTAGTTAATAATTTATAATATATACTTTCTGTGTACCCCCCTTTACAGGGATACAGAAGTATCCAGTGTCTTTTGGCATACCTCTCTCCTCCCGAGCGAGTACTGTTGAATAGACCTCCTCTATACAGGGGTCCGTTTTGGATAGTTTCCGCTTCTTGACAATTAATATGTTCCGCACCCCATCCAGCACGGTGAGAATTCAGGGCTCTAGTGGCTCGCCGCAATCGACAGAGAAAGTGGGGCCTTCACCTGCTGCCGCGAGGAGGAGAATCTCCTTTGAAGACCACACTCCTTCCGCCTCGCAGGAGGGCCCTGACACACCGGCGACACGTCGAGCTCCTGTGGACTGCCCAGTATCGCTCAAGGGGCCTGAGGCTGGGCACCGCAGTCGCATTGCGGAGGCGAGAGCTTGCCTAAATAAGGCAAAGCTAAATTTGGGCAACTCTCGCAATCTCAAAGCAGAGATTAAGAATGCGGTGCTACAGGCCATAAACAGGCTCTTTGAACTGGTAAAGGAGTCGGAGCGTGACAAGGCCCCTGCCGCACCTGAAGCCGCAGCAGCACCCGCGCCCATTGCCGACTGCGACCCCCGATCCAATCCCAGCGAGATCCTTGCTGGCCAGACTGAGCTCCTAAACGCCATGAAGGAGCATATCTCGGAGTTGAAGGATAATTCCGAGAAACTGGAAAGACTCCGAGACAGTCTGGCTAGCAGGGAAGGTGGAGGGGAGAAGAGCTACGCGAGTGTAGCGTCAGTGCATAAGAGCCACACCGGGGCTCATGCCCTGGGGCGAACGACGTTGCACTCCGTGGTTGTCTCCTCAACACAGGTGTTGGATACGGGAGACGAAGTCCTCGAGAAGGTTAGAAAGGCGGTTGATGCGAAAGACGGCTGGGTTCGTGTTGAAAAGGTAAGGAAGGCCAAAGATAGGAAGATCATAATGGGGTGCGCTACACAGGAGGAGCGCCGGAAAATAAAGGAGCGGTTGGAGGCGGCTGGAGGAAACCTCGTCGTCGAGGAGGTAAAAAATCGAAACCCCCTTCTGATTCTTAGGGACGTGTTATTAATACACAGTGACGAAGAAGTCATCAAAGCCCTTAAGAATCAGAACCGGGAGATCTTTTGCGGCCTCGGTGACGAGGATCAACAGATCTCCATCAAGTACAGGAGGAAGACCCGTAACCCGCATATGAATCACGTTGTGCTCAGTGTCTCCCCAACGATCTGGAGGCGGGCAATCGACGCCGAGAAACTCCGCATCGACCTCCAGAGGGTCCGCGTCGAAGATCAGACGCCACTGGTGCAGTGTACCCGCTGCTTGGGGTACGGTCACGGCAAACGCCTCTGTAAGGAGCCAGCCGATCTATGTAGTCACTGCGGCGGCCCACATTTGAGAGCAGATTGCCCAGACCGACAGACCGGTGAAGCAGCGGTGTGCATAAACTGCACCAGATCCAAGTTGGGGAACAGTGGGCACAACGCGTTCAGTAGCGACTGTCCGGTGCGCAGGAGGTGGGATGCGCTGGCCCGAGCTTCCATAGCGTACTGCTAAGGGCGTCCCCGAAACCACCACTAGGTACGAAATGGTCCAGGCGAACCTGCAACGGAGCCAGCTAGCCACGAACGAGCTTTTGCTGGAGGCGACAAACCGCAAACTCGCCGTAGCGTTGCTCCAGGAGCCCTACGTGGGCGGTGTGAGAAGGATGAGAGGCCACCGGGGCGTAAGGGTCTTCCAGAGCTCAGAGGAAGGGGAAGGGACTGTAAAGGCGGCAATAGCCATCTTTGACCAAGACTTGGATGTCTTACAGTACCCACAACTCACCACAAACAACATCGTTGTGGTGGGAGTCCGAACCCGAGCCTGGACGATCACGCTGGTGTCGTTCTACTTCGAGCCCGACAAGCCCATGGAGCCATACCTGGAGCACCTTCGTCGGATAGAGCGAGAGCTGGGCTCTAGCAGGTTGGTTATTGGAGGAGACGCAAACGCGAAAAGTACCTGGTGGGGTAGCAGCAGTGAAGATTCGAGAGGGGGGCTAATGTGTGGTGCGCTGGGGGAGCTGGGGCTTCAGATCCTCAACACCGGGGACATTCCCACCTTTGATACCATACGGGGAGGCATCAGGTACTGCAGCCACGTGGATGTGACGGCCTGTTCGGTGGACATGCTGGACTTGGTGGATGGCTGGCGGATCGACGAGGGTCTCACGAGTTCCGACCACAACGGCATTATTTTCGGTATTAACTTGAAAAAATCTAAAGGAATAAACATTGAAAGAACCACCAGGATATACAACACAAGGAAGGCTAATTGGGACCAGTTTCGTGAGAAACTGACTCAAATTATGCGAGAAAAGAAGTTAACCCTGGAGGAACTTTCAAATGTTACACACGTACAACAGTTGGAGGAAATTATAATCACATACACACACGCAATAACACACACATGCCAACACACTATTCCATTCAAAAAGAACACAGAAACACTTACCTTGCCGTGGTGGTCTGAGGAGCTCGCTGAGATGAAAAGGCTGGTCGCCACCAGGAAACGCAGAGTCAGAAACGCAGCGCCGGTCCGAAGAGCGATGGTTGTAGACCTGTATGTAAAAGAAAAAGAAAGCTATGAGACAGCGGTTATAAAAGCAGCTTCAGATAGCTGGAAGGAGTTTTGCGGGAAGCAGGACAGAGAGGGGGTCTGGGAGGGTATTTACAGGATAATGGGACGGATCGGAAAGAGAGAGGAGGATTTGCCGCTTCAGATGGGTGGAAAACCACTGGACGCGAAGGGTTCCGTGAGGCTACTGGCCGAGACGTTCTATCCCGAGGACCGAGAGGAAGATGATAACATAGACCATCGCCAAACAAGAGAACAGGCAGAGATGATAAACGCGTGGAGTCATGGTGAACGACATGACCCACCGTTTACCCTAAGCGAGCTTGATAGGTCTATGCGATCATTCAACCCAAAAAAGGCCCCGGGAGCCGACGGCTTCACTGCCGATATTTGCTCGCAGGCGGTTCACTGTGACCCCAACTATTTCCTGGCACTGCTGAACAAGTGCCTGGCGCACCACCACTTTCCGAAGATCTGGAAGGAAGCAACGGTGGTTGTGCTCAGAAAGCCGGGCAAAGACTCGTACACCGTACCCAAGTCCTACAGGCCGATTGGGCTATTGCCTGTCTTGGGGAAGGTGTACGAAAAGATGCTGGTGGCCCGTCTCAAATTCTACTTACTACCTAGGATAAGTACTCGCCAATACGGCTTTATGCCCCAAAAAAGCACCGAAGACTCCCTCTATACTCTTGTGCAGCACATCCGCACGAAGCTGGCACAAAAGAAAATTGTCACGCTTGTGTCACTGGATATTGAGGGAGCATTCGACGGTGCGTGGTGGCCTGCGATTAAAGTACGATTGGCTGAGGAAAAGTGTCCTGTCAATTTGAGACGGGTAGTCAGCAGCTATCTCAGCGACAGGGTGGTCACGGTGAGATACGCCGGTGAAGAGAGCAGGCGAGGGACCAGCAAGGGTTGCGTTCAGGGTTCGATAGGAGGGCCCATCTTTTGGAACCTGATTCTCGACCCACTCCTGAAGCAGCTTGAGAGCAGGGGTGATTACTGCCAGGCCTTTGCTGACGACGTGGTGATGGTCTTTGACGGGGATACAGCGCTTCAAATCGAGGGACAGGCCAATGCCGCTCTCGAACATGTTCGGACGTGGGGTGTCAGAAATCGGCTGAACTTCGCACCGCACAAAACATGCGCGATGGTACTAACGCGAAGGCTAAAATACGACACGCCGCGCCTGAGCATGGGGGGGATCGACATTGGGATGTCCCAAGAGGTAAAAATATTGGGGCTTATTATTGACGCCAAACTCACCTTCAACAAACACGTAGCTATTGCCTGTAAAAAGGCGATAGCTATGTACAAGCAACTGGCCAGAGCAGCTCGGGTCAGTTGGGGTTTGCACCCAGAGGTGATAAGGGCAATATATACCGCCGCCGTAGAGCCTACTATTCTGTACGCCGCAAGCGCATGGGCACCTGCCGCCAACAAATTAGGGGTCATAAAACAGCTTAACGTGGTCCAGAGGGGGTTTGCTCAAAAGCTGTGCAGAGCCTACCGCACGGTCTCCCTAAACTCGGCACTGGTGCTGGCTGGTATACTCCCACTCGACCTCCGTATACGGGAAGTGGCTGCATTATACGGAGCCAAGAGAGGTGTGTCCCAGCCGGTGCTAGGAGGCAGGGAGATTGAACGAATGGCTCCAGCGATAGAGGCTCCGCACCCCGCGGACCAAGTAAACCTGGAGTTCGGGAGCCTGGTAGACGAGGATCAATATAGAAACCACAGCAATTTCGCTGTGCGTATATTCACTGACGGCAGCAAGATTGAGGGCAGGGTTGGGGCGGCGCTATCCTTGTGGAATGGTGCCGCCGAAACTAAGGCCCTCAAACTTGCCTTGTCGTCTTACTGCACCGTCTACCAGGCGGAACTCTTGGCCCTACAGAAGGCAGCAGGAGAGGTGCTCAATAGCAGTGAAACCACGTTCGGCATCTACAGCGACTCCAGGGCGGCCCTCCAGTCGGTAGCAAATGTACTCTCCCCCCATCCCTTGGCTGTGGAAACCAGGGACACCATTCGACGCTGTAGGCTCCAGAACAAGAGTGTCTCCTTGTTCTGGATCAAGGC